>CM076572.1:682760290-682772671 GCA_034641835.2 Pinus albicaulis | reverse complement strand
GTATTTTTTATTATGTACTACATCTTCACAGCATTTCTCTTGGATGAATTCCAGCCTGAGACAGAGTACACTTTTGAAATAAAAAGTCACTCCCAGATTGATAATTAATGTAGGCTAATTAGGTGTTCAAACAATACCTTTTTATTCCTTGACACCTGGAACCCCTTATAAAAGAAATCCTAGCCTAGTATGAGTCCTAGACTTATCGACTCTGACTCATACCTTCGATATGAATTTATTTAATTCTCAACTAAATGAATGAGATTAAATCCCATGGCTCGAAAAAATTCAACTCAACAGACTGATATCCGGGTAAATAAGATCATGGTTAAGCAAAATTTCCCAACCCATATTTAAATGTTGGTTCGAAGAGGCGCAAGCATTCAAAATAAGAAGTGTATACTTGGATTAGTACCTCTTACAAGGCTTATGTGTCTGTTAATCCTTGCATGAATAATAAAATTTATAAATTCACGAGTACTTCTTACTCCCTTTTATAAAAATCTAAGAAATTTTTGTCCCTGTTCTTCTCTACCTCGCAAACCACTTTGTGAATAAAATCGTAAAATATTTTGCAGCATAGCTTCATATAGTATGAAAATGTTTCTGTCAAGGAGAGGTCCCATCTAAAGAGCCAATATAATATATAATTACCCACATGATAATATAGATTACAATGTGAAAAATCATGATGACGATTGCAGCAATGACCTACCTTCTGACAATATTAATGAATAGATTCAATTCATCAAGGGTTCCATATGTGTCATACATATCGTCCAGAACATTAGCCAAACATGCCACTTTTGAAAAGAGTAATTTTCACACTCAGGCTTGAAGATTTACAAGTGTAAGGGTTTGCATAATACTACATAATAGAGGTTGTTATCCTTACAAGCTTGAAGCAATGACAAATGGTTATGGTGAGTTATAAATTTTCAATATATTTTTACATTTTATTTTAGTATTATTATATATAATTATCATCCCCAACTCATTGTCCCATGAAAATTTTTGGGGTGTGCTCCAACCATCCTAGGATGCATCCCCATCCCAAAAAACCAGTGCAAATATGCCTTTTTATATTTAGGATATTATAATCTAATCTGAAATATTATATCTTAGAGATAAGAAACTTGTTTCTTTTTAATTATATATTTTCCTATTCACAACCATTAACATCAAGTGGTCAAACAACAACAATATTGAGCAATGTATTTGAAACCACCTACATGTCATTCCCATAATTCTATGTGTTAAGGGCCTTGATATTTTTTTTCAATTCAGACTTTCATTAAATGAAAAAAATACATCTATATTAAACATACAAATGAAACTAGAATGCACATGGTGAAAACACCTCAAGCAAGAAAATATACTCATAATCCTTTGGGAGAATAGTATCTAACAAAAGAAAAAATAGAGTAGGATATTTCCCTAGTGACCAAAGCATATAGTTATAAAAATTGAGCCCACCAAGACACAAATCAATGCCAAAACACAAGTTTGAGGAGGATGTTGGAGTTCATCATTCTTCACTGTCCTAATGTATGAGGATTATTCTAAGTGAGTGGATTCCACCCTCAGCCATTATTGACCTACCTTTCCTTCCCTACCAATGAGGCAACTTCTCTTCTGTTTTGATGGTGGAGCGTCTTACTTGGGTCGTTATTGTCTCACTCTATGGTCACATAAGAGTGGGGGTCGAGGTGGATGGAAGGTGGGTCAAACTAATATTTACTAAATCCAATAAAATGAGGTAAATAGTTTAACACTACAATTTTGGAGATCCAAGTTTCCCTCAAAGAAGGTGGGGAAATTGTGAGTAAAAGGATCCTTGATTGCAGAACATCCGGGTTACTCAATTCTTAAATCATAGTTAATAAGTTATCCAGGTCGATTACATTTCCATATATCTCTTCCTAAGCATCGTCACATGTTCACATGTAATATTTATTTTAGTACAATTTTCAGGATCAAGACATTCAATGGTTCCTTAAGTTTTTCATAGACTCATGTGAGATCCTCGAGATGTTGTGCACTTTCAAGTTCAAGAACTTTCCGAAGTATGATATCATCTCTTAATTATTTCAATAAGAGATTCATATGTTAGAGTTGGTTAATGTTACAAACCTATGATTTAAATATACTTGTACAAAGAATTTATAAACATAAAAATGAAATAAATTAATAAATGATGGGATGATGAAGTGAATGATGTGATCATTTTAAGCAAGATGTCAAATTACACTAAATTACTAAATCAAAACCTTTTGGTATTTTTATGTAACAAAGGATTGGTTGGGATCTATCTTGTGCGGTGACTTGACTTCTCTTTTGATTAGATTAGAGAGGACGGTATTGGTTGAGGACCAATACCATGCGGGGTAAATGTGACACTATATCAATACAACAATTGTTTAAAACAAGTAGTCACTACCATTCGACAAAATTGTAAGAATGTCGTTGGTGTTACAAATATCTTGGATGCATGTGCATTAGGCTATGAAAGTTAGAATTTCCTTAATTTTCCTGCCCCTCCAATGGCCTCTATAGAAGGGCCAACTAATACGGTAGGCAAGACACCCATATTTTTAGGTGTTGTTGGTAGCTTTCTTCTCACGCTGCTCGTGTGCCTCTTCCCATCTTGGAGAAAGCTGAAGACTGTCATATTTCAAGGTATTGTGCATGATCATATGACCTAGTATGAGGGTTAAGAAGAATTTTTTTTTTTTTGAAATAACTCCTTGCTTGGGTGATGTCGGGTGATGTATGCATCTAAGTAGATTTCATATTTGGAAATATTCGAGATATTTGCATCGAAATCAAACAATGACGTTTCTCTGATTAGAATTCTGGAATATTTTAAAATCTGTAATATCTAAAGTTAGAGATACATATGATTAGAATCAAACCCAAGTTAAATGACCCAATGGGTGCATGCCATGCAAATATTTAGTGCATACTATAAAATTCATATAATTATTTTAGTTTTTGATAAAATTAAACTTTATATCTAAAGTTTCTGCAAGACATAGTAATTAGCTTAGCTAGTACCCTATTTGGATGAAACTTTATTATTCAAACTCTGGGAATAGATAAACACATTATGGGAGAGAGGAATCCTGCAGACTAGGGAATTCATCTCCCCTAACGCACTCAATCCTGAATACCATGAAAGAATCATTGTTTGGGCACAAAGATCCCCTCACGATTTGCTTGAAAATATTTACAGGAGATTCAGATCAAGACTCACCCAAAAAATTCGATGGGGTCAATACCGAGGTGAGAGTAATATTCGTTTCCATCCATACCTACACTATCAGTGGGATAAATGAGAAAATCACCCCTTTTAATGGTTGGGCAAGGGTGGATCTTCGTCGTGCCACTGAGAGATAACCCTTACTATATGATTGCATGATGTGTTTATCTTGGGAACAATGAGGCTTACTTTTTCATTTATTAAAGAGGTAGGGCATGCTAATTTATGGTATATATTACCTTGATAGAAGAATGACTTCAATATAAAACACATTTGGAGTTACGTTGTACCGAAGCAACCGAAGGAGTTGAAATACCAATGTAGTGATCTGAGAGAGAGAGTTTTGTAGAAATTTGTAGCCAAGAGAGAGTCTTGTAGACAGAGGGAGTGAGTATAAGTACTAAGAGAAGATAACAAAATTGTGCCAAAACCCTGTGTGGAGACCCTGTGCCATTCATCCAAGTGAAGGGTCACAACCCTTAGCGAAAGCCAACATGAAAAATTGAAGTGAACTTTGAAATTTTAGGGGGAAATTTAATAATTTTAAATTTCAATAATTTTCTATCATAATTATTTTCTCTAAGAAAAAATATTTTAAATATTTGTTCGGGTGCATAAATACATATTTATGTATTTTCTATATTTGTTTGGTATTTTGTGTATATAAAGTTGTAGCAAATGTGCATGCACTACAAGGATCAAATTTGAGACTAGCTACAAGTCGATATGGGCCCTTCATCAAAAAGGCATACTTGGGCATTCAAAATAGGTATTTCATCCAAAATGTATTGAATTTTTTAACACCTAATACCTAGTGATAATGTTGCATAACTGCACATGAATATTTATATGAACATGTAATATTGTAACAACCAACATGCCTCATTCTATCGAAATCCTAGATATAATCATGTAGGTGTAATATTTTTTGAGGTAAAGGGATATTGCTATCAATTTTTTTGGACACGAATTGAACAAAATGAACCTTCTGAATGCCTTCATTAATGCAACATAAATTCTTTGGCCTGAAAATTCTAGATCCTCCCAAAAAAATTTAATGTGAATGCTTAAACTCTTGGACAGTAGCTTTCTAACCTCATGAGAAGCTTGCATATGATATTATTCCTGTGATCCTTAAAATACATCACGATGGTGTTGAAAATTTTACCACCATCCTAGATCCATTTTAATTGCAGATCTACCAAGTGTCGAGAGGGATCAAATCACTTTTATTTTATTTTTAATTATTTGACAAAGTCAAAATGTTAAACATGAAATTACAATATATCTACCATACTTAACTGGAGAACATTTATTTTTAAATCAAACATTTTTCACAGTGGAATACCTCCTACAAAGTTTAAAGCTACAAAACAGGAACTTCGTTTCACAATGCACACCCACAAATAGACTCCATGTTCATTTACTTTATCAAAGGAAAAATTCATTAGGGAAAAAATTATTTTTATATGGTGAATAATTCAACATATTACTAGGAAAATATATCATGATTGCAAGGGGCACTGTACTCTCAAGACTCCCTTGTAATAACCTCTAAACTTGATACATAAAAGCAATGGGAAATACACCAACACTTGAACTAGAAAAAGACTTAACTCAAATATTTCATTGAAATTCCTGGGGCTATTTTAATGGGAAAGTGATAGAAATAAAATGCATCCATAACCAAAATGATACGTTGTCCCTTGTCAAGACTTAAACTCCATTAAAATGGCCCCAGGCCACTAAATAGTCAACCACGAGTTCAATTAAAACCCTTGTAGCTTTGGGAGTTAAAATTTTCTTGTTTCCCCATAAGCACTCCTGATTTGATGGACCACTTGCTTGGATGTCTATCTATTCCTTAGAAAATTGATTTGTCCCTTGCTAGCTATATCCCCCACAAAACAAATCAAGGCCAATCCTTGTGACTCACAATAGAATTTTCATGACACCGATGTTCAAAACACATCCCCAAGAAATCCTTATCCCATTGATTTTCATGACTATTCAACAGTGATATTTCTTTCCAAACTAAATTAACTAAAGGGGAAAGGACAAAAACGATCCATTTTTTCAATAACATACATAAAACCTTTGGAAATTGTACTTCTTGTGATTCCAGGATGTCAAAAATTAGCTCTACACAGATGCTACCAGAAGTGGAATTTGAAAGGCATTGAGTGATTTTAGTAGACTAATTGGTGCATGTATAATTGATATTAGGTCAATATACATATAAATATAGGTATAAAAATGGCATGGAGGAATTACTTATTTATTGAGAAATAAGCTTCAACATTATTTTGTGAAGTAATGCAAAAGAAACATTAGTTTGTGAATTAGAAAATTTCCCTAAGTCGTACCTTTAACAATGGTATGGAATAATTCAATATATAATAAACATTTTATGAGATCATTGGATCTAATGTTTTGTGATCTGTAAATTCGAAATTTGTTGAACATTTTCAGGATAGAGATTTAAGTAATAAAGATTTAAAACCTAGATGGTGATAAACAAGACAGTTGTAATGAGTAATAAGATCCTCACATTGTAAATATTTATGGGTATTGCTAGAGGCATTGTAATTGGAATGGTAAGCACTTTCTTCCTTCTGATATTGCTTGTTTTAGGACACTATTGAAGGCTGGAATGTGACTTCCTTGACATTGGGGATTCCACCTAGTCGGGAGCTTAAAACAACTCCTTTTCTGTTCAAATTGTGGGTCCGATTAGGGATATAGGGAACAATTTCCTGTATAAAGAAAAGAAATAAAATCAACACTAGCGGGGTGATTTATTATAATTATAACATAAATTAAAACTAAATCTCACTACTTCCCTGGATTGGATTCATTTATATGATTATGGAGTAGAATTTCACAAGCATGAAATAATATAGATCATTGCATACTTAATGAATATAAGAACACTTAAGAAACTAAATCAATTTAATTGATTTAGTTGATGAACAACATTAATCACATAAAATATCTCCAAGTCTCACATCTAACAACATATCATTCAATATATTATATTAATAGCAATAAGAACATATATCACTTCAATGCTTATCAAAATGAAACTGATCAGAAATAATTTTTCCAGAATTTCAAAAACATAAAACAATCAATACACAGATAATAGTACTTGTTGCACCATAGATTTAGATCTGAAAAGATAGCTTCAGGGCTCAAACTTTCAATTATATAACTTTCATTCAAAAAATAGTGTAAGTTCCAAAACCTTCTTCTCAAAATTTTGGACCCCTTTCTAAATTCATGAAATGGGTTTAAATACTAATTAATATTACAAAAATAGAAGACCTGTAAAAGAAGTATCTAATATTACTCTAAACTATAAAACTAAAAACTAGGGAAATCAAATGCATAAGTTGTAATAATCTCATGACTATTTCCCGGATTCACTCTCTAGTTGGTCTTTAAGATGGCATTCTTTGATCATATGTTCAAGCTAGGGGGATGAATCGGCTGCATTCTCATTTTTCCTGAGAATATTGCATCGTTCAATTCTAGAAGAAGTTGAGCAGCTGCGCTGGAGAGACACCTCAAAATTACCAATTGGTTATGAGGCTTAGTCAATAAGTACCAATAAATATCCATATTTAACCTTGTTATATTTTCTATGTCAATATATTTTCTATTTGATGTCTCTTGCAAGCATTGCTTTAGGAGATTGATATTTGGCATGGTGTCTTTTGGTGCTCCTTGAATCAGGTTGGTTTCCAGAAGAGAATATTTTATATACTCATAGATGTTGGAAGATAAATCCTTAGCTCTTATAATAACTAATTTGGTGCTCTTCATTTTAATATCCCAATCTCAAAATATTATATATTTAATTGATTCCTCAAGACGAGGGAGATCAGCTGCTCTACCCTGTGTAGTGTCTTACCAAACTATATATTTTGATACATTATCATCAATCTCTTCATAATAAGTTCTTAGATTAGAAATCTGAGTGACTAATTGATCACTATCCTTAACTTTCTCTTGAATTTTATTATAATTTTGATAGAAAATTGTTTATTGTGTTACCAGTAATGCTTCCAACTCTGTTTCTTCTTTTTTTACTTCATTGATTTCAAGCTTTTCCTGGAGCTTTTCAATCCTTTGTTGCAATTGATGAATTATTTGATCTTTTTCTTTAATCTCATTTTTGAGTTTGAGTTTGAGACCTTCAAACTCTTGTTGTAGATTATTAATGCTTGATTGTAGCTCCTACTCGATCCTTTGCTTTTCATCAAAGAAAAATTGCTCCATTTGAGAAATTTTCTAATTATTTTTATATAATTAATGATTCAACTTTTTTTGTCTTATGAATGGTTTAATTTGCGTAAGCACCTGCAAATTGATATAATCTATTAAGTTCCTTCCCTGGAGCTGATTTAGTTTCTTTCCAAAGGACTTGCATTGGTGTTGCATCTATAGGCAGTTCTGTAGAATATTCCATATTCCACTTATTCTTTGACTTGGTCATGATATCTTTGTGTTTTGGACTATAAAATATGTCCAATGGAGGTATTTATTCAATTTTTAGGACTATTTCAGTAGTCGGGAAAGCCGAGATGATTTCCATATCTTGGGACGATGTATCTTCTGGTTTCTCCTCTATATCATTGTTTCATTGGATCTAGCTTTGCTCAAGAAAAATTTTCGAAACCTCTGCAGTAAATGGGATTTCTCTGATTTCTTCCTGGTCCTTGGATTTGTCTATATCAGCAAAAAAATGTTGCACACTTGGATCATCTGTATGAGTTATGGAACTTGTAGCATACACAATAGGCATGGTTTCTGACTGAATGCCATTCTGAGTGGCACGAGTATTAGTCTCAGATAGTGCTTTCTCAAAATATTCCCAATTTTGGGTGAATTAATCATCTTGTTGAACATTTCCGATTTCTACTTCTTCAATTGGTATTGGTACCTGAGAAGCCATTGAAACTATAACATGTTCTGCCTTCACCACTAGTCTATGAAACAAATAATTTGGAAAATGAGAATTTCTCTGTTCTTGATATACTTTGAATCTTAAAAAATCTTCGAGGATGAACCTTTCGGCTACCTTTTCCTGAACTGTTGAAATTTTGGGAATTGATTCAAACATATCGTCAAATCTATCAGGCTCCCTTGGAAATGCTCACATCTTGACATGATTCATTATCTGTCTAGAAATACCACATGAATCATAATTTCTATTGGGTAACACTGGAAAATTAAAAGGTTTTAATCGATAAATTTCAAAATAGCATGCTTGAAATTTTCTATGGCATATGAACCAAAATAAAAACGAAAAGTTGGCCAAACAGTCTTTTTGGCATCTTTCTAGGCTTTTGTCAAACCATTACCAATTGTTTGATAAGAAATTTCTTTGGAAAAAAATTTGTTTGGTATATACAAGGGTAGGATATGAGGATGGGCATAACTTCGAAAAACATAGATGTATGTAAAGTTTTCCTCACCAAACCACCTACCAACAAGATTAAGACTTTTATTGGCTTCAAGGGTGACTCTAGGGATTTTTCTTTCGAAAATGACTTGGAAGACCGAGAGAATTATGTCATTACATATTCTGAACACATGAGAGTGATATTTTTATTCCCACAAGAAATATAACTATACATAGATGGGGGTTTCAACTTCTCTCGTCCATTTCCATCCTAATGAAGAAAATTGAAAGGAAAAACGTGTTGCGTCTAAGATATAAGAACTCATAGAAAAAGGAGGGACTGCATTGGGTGGGGCATTTTGATTTTCTCTATAGGTTGTGATAAATATTATCTAATTATCAGAAATAATAGTAGCCCAATTTAGAATATATCCATCATAGGCCGCTTCTATCAAGGGTGTCCAATTCTCTCTAAACTTGGTTGTATTTACAGATTCAAAGAAATGACACATCATTGCATCTATCTAAGAGAATTGGATTTTAAGAGAGATGATTGAATACATACCATTATTTTCATGTCTATGCCAGTTAGGATCATTTCTCCATTCTTTAATTACAATCGCAGGATGGTCATCCTCCTACATGAACACTTGAACAAATTAGGTGTCATATCTCTTCTGGGGTTATGGAAGTTTATACATATTATTCAAATCTGATGGTCTGAGAGAGCCAATGATGGTTCTTCTTCTAGTAAAAAATTTCTTGTCTCTGATCTCTACATTATCCAACACCCATTTCACTAAATTAGTATATGGAAGCATCTTAGGATGAGCAGTAATTCTGTGAAGAAAATAATTACCATTATCCATCCATGATTTTAAATCATTGGATAAGGTATCGTCGGCCACAACTTTTTTGTCCACAATTTCTTGCAGATTCTCATTCTCGAAAAAATGATAGATCACTTCCCAGCTTGAAGAACCAATCTCTAGGTTGCATGTAGTATCCGAGATTAGGAGAGCCATTTCATTTTTTTCCTCCTACTGTATCACTAATTGTGGTGGGGTGGCCGATTTTCTTTGTACCTTAATCAACCTTGACATCCTTTTATGCCTTTTTTTTTTGGAATTACCCCGTTGAAAAGAAAACTAGAGAGGATAAGCTAAAATCATTTCGAACACTATTAACTATCCTATCAAATTAACTCACGCATAATGGGAAATCCTTGGTATTTAAATTTGAAATAATTACAAATCGATTACAAGCCTAGAGATTACAAAACACCTGAATTAACATTAAATTGATAAGCATGGGTTCATGTGATTTTGACAGATGTCATCACATTGGGATCTGTTGATCGATGATTTTGGTATTTGGTGAGTTTTAATGCTTTAAAGCAATCTACGAAATGGAAATGTGAAATTGTGATAGCACGATGATTTTCAATGAGATGCAATATCGAGGTATGTCAGATGACAGAATTTGATATCTACATAGGTTATGTGACAAGTTTCGCTACTTCGCATCTCGGAAATTCGCATAATCGTACTTCGGCAATTTGTTATTTCAGTGATTCGCTATTTCCAACTTTGTTGTTGTTTTCTTCCCGCTTTTATGATTTTTTCTTTGTGGATTCTTTTAGGCATTCTTTAGGTGATTTTATATTTTTAAAGAAAATTTATAACTTAATCTAATAAAATCCTATCTTTGGGTCTTATTTCTAAAAATAAATATTAATCCTAAAAATTTTAAAGGATCCATATTATCCTTCCTAATCTATTTTACTTGGATAATGGGGAGTTGTTGTAATACTACAACAATTAGTGACACATTGGATGAATCTAGAATCTCTGATAAATATTAATACTTAAAGACAATCTTCCAGGAAATTTATAAGTAATTGAAATTTGTCTTTTATGTAGGTAAATTCTAATCTAAATAAGTTGGTTTTACTTGAATAAAATTTCCTCTTACTTTTGTAAATGAAATTTCTCTTTAAATGAATCAAATCTTAACAAGTTGAAAATATAAGTAGGAATTTAGTCAAATATTAGCTTTTTTGATAAAATTATTAGTCACTAGTAGAGCCGTTGCTACCAGCAATGGTTCATAGCCTCGACAGGGTTACTATTTAACCAAAAATTAACGAGTATCCCATTCTCAATATAATAGACATCTCCAAAGGTAATGTGATTACTTATTTTCTTTCTAGAATTATCCTTCTTTTTTCCACTTTAATATCATTATCCTGGTTTGGAAACCAAAAGCGATAATGTCATGCACTGGTTATAATAAATTTGAACAAGCTGACTCGTGATGAGATCCCTTGTCTCAAGGTTTTTTGTTTTAGACCATGAGCCACTATCTTGGTTTGGTAGCCAATTCATGATGAGATCTCTCAACTTTAAATTTTTTAATATTTTTGAATTACACTTTGAAAAATATATCTAATATATAAATGAATGGGGAGGTTTTAATTTTTCTGTTTATGATCTTTTGGATGACCATTTGAGTAAAAGATGTTAATACTCAATAAAATTTCTCACTTTATAAAAGTAACTTTTCGAACATGATTCATGTCAAAATAATTTTTCAAATAACATGGGTTGGAAGAATTCTTCTTTATAATCGGCTATTTAAATTAAAATCTTCCAAAGAAATATAGAATTCAATTTATGATTTATTTCCTTATTTTATATCTCTAAGGATTAACACTTCCATGTTCAAGAAAAATGATGAAGTGTTTCACATTTTGTATAATATTGCAAAAACTTCCTTTATTTTGAATTAACCTATATACATATTTATACAAAAGAACTATTGTTATTTAACAAAATTGTTTTTTAAGGAAAAATCCATTAACAAGAAGAGTTTCCTTCTTCCCTTGTAAATCTTGCAAAATGAAACTTGATGGACCTATTTTTTCGATTATTTGAAAAGGGCCAAGCTAGGGTTTTTGAAATTTTGTATGTTTTCCTTTATCCTTATGCACTTTATCCCATTTCAATAACAAACCACCAATCTCAAAATGTTTAGTTTTGAATGTATTTGAATCAAACGAATTTTTTATCAACTATTGATGATGACTGTATACCATTTATGTTTTTTCTCTTTCTTCTTCCATTTTAATATTTCAGACATTCTTAATTGTAATGAAGAGAAAGGTTGTTCATTAATGAATTGAACTAGGGTTGTTGACAGGATAGCTATATTTAAAGGTAAAATTGTCTCTTTCCCATATACCAATTGAAAAAGAGAAGTTCCTATTGAATATTTTCTAGTTATCCTATCTACCCATAATGCAAAAGTTAAGGATTTATGCCAGTTCTTCTAGTTTTGATCAATAGTTCGTTTAACTATCCTTATGAGGTTTTTATTCGTTGATTCTGCCAAGTAATTTCCTTGAGGATAATAATTTGCAGAATACTTTAATTTAAATCCTCTTTTCAAAGTAGATTTAGTCATGGAATTACCAGAAAAATAATAAGCATTGTCAAATATTAAAGTGTTAGGAACACCAAACCTTGTAATGATGAATTGATCAATAAACTCAATAATGTTTTCAGAGTTGGTTGTCTTAAGACGTATTGCTTCTACCCACTTCATAAAATAATCTGTAGTAGTAAATACATATTTTTGTTGTTTAGAAGAATGAGTGAAGACCTTGCCTATTATGTCAAGTCCCCATTGTTCGAAAGGTTGTTCCATC